>JAQGEQ010000194.1:0-26030 GCA_034620365.1 Pegea sp. RAD2-039 | reverse complement strand
CTGAAAAAGAATCAAACAAATAAAAAATATCTAAATTCTTTTTAATAAAATCTGAAACTAAAGCAAAAAATTTAAACATCTGATTGAATATATATTATTAAGCAGCAAAGCAAAGTCAAACTTACATGCATTACAACTGATTGAATAAAACAAAAAGTTTTTGAATTGTAGAAAAAAATAAGTTGACATAAGTAAATATAGAAAAAATAATTTTCTTATTTAATGCATAAATAAACATAGCAAATGATTCTGCTCTTAAAGGGAACTCATCATTTTGTGACTGTAAACAACAGCCTAGATCAAGTTTTCTGTGAGGTTATACAAATTGGCGTTTTTTGATAAAGGTTGAGTAAACGATTCTCGTCAACCATAAGAGGCGGTTCATCTTAGACAATAAGAGTCTAGAGTAAATCTTCAATTTGCTGACCTTCAGAACGGTGTCCCATTTCACTTGACACCATATAAGACAGAGTGTAGCTTAAGGTACGATCGCAAAAGTGATAGGATGTAGTTGGTAGATGAAATCCCCTGTCCAGTTAATTCGTTTACATTTGTTGCTTGCACTGCTATCGGTTAGTTGAATCATGTCATGTGTTTTGTTTAGATAGCTTCCTGAAAGATGAAGTATACGAAAGCAAATCACTTTCTTATGTTTCAATTCCTCTTCAATCATATTTTATAAATTCAAAACTAAACAAAATATTTTTAAACTGATATTTATAAATTGAAATAAAAGTTTTTCGATTTTCTATAAAGAAGTTTGGATAAGTCAAAATATTTCTAAATAATTTCATTCATTCAATCATTGCATGACTGCAGATAACAAATCTGATAGCTACTAAGGTGTTCATTGAGGGCTGGTTTTTACAAAATGGCCTATAGTGCTAAATATCCATGAAACATAAATTTCACCCAAAGTAGAGTAATTTTGTCAAACGTAAGATGATTAGTTTAAGTTTGAAGGAGTATATAATGAAAGGTGGAAATATTTGTTGGTAGGAAATTCAGTTTAGTGGATTGGAGCTATATGTTAGTACGCTCTAAAGAAGATTGAAGACTAACTGAGACAATACTAAGGAGCTTAGCCTCAATGACAAACAGAATTAAATTTTCATAACTATTTAGTGATGTAAAACTGTCTGTGAAGTAATTGATATTAATTTTGAAAAGAAGATTGCAAATAATCCTGCTTTTAGGACATCACTTAAAATCTCAAGAAAACTTTAAGTAGTTCTACTACTAATGTCTTGTTGTCGTCTATCTTTTCATAATCCATGAAGATAAAGTAGGTGTAGTATCAAATTATCTGAGAGTTTGTACTTCTATGGAAATTAAAATTTTTCGATTATCTTTTTTATACTAAATTTAAAAGATAATTAGTTTCATCCTTGAATGAACAAGCTCACAATCTGACTTTCACAAAAAAGTTGTTTATTTTATTAATATTTTTGTTTTCTTTTTATAGATTTTTGGTAATCTACTTTACTTAAATAAATCAATAATCAATACTGCATACAAATTTTGATAATAAAAATAATTTTATTAACAAAGAAAAATTTAAACTTTTATATAGTTTCTTATAGAAATGTCTAATTTTTTTAGAAAATTCTCACTAATAACTATATATTCTCTTCAGTAACATTAAATTTACGAATATTAAACATATTATATAACTAAGATTATAATATAATGCTTGTTGACACGAACCAACGACCTGGGAGAGTGAAACTGGAGTTAACAGATTGTAGCCCTTTTTGCATGAGTTTACTTTCATAAAGTTACTAACCATAAATTACTGGACACATTTATCCTTACTTTCTTAAAAAAGTTAGTTTTCGTGTTTCATAGGTAGCGGAATATAGTGCAGCATACCCTATAATTGTAAATATATATTGTACATATAAATGAATGTCTGAAGTACTTAACATAAATGTATGTTAGCTTATTGATTTTCAGGTTTCTATTAGTTTTTAAATCAAATTATTATATATATACTATGGAACATATTAGCTCTGATTAAACATATCAAACTATTTTATTTAAATCAATCGGGTAATTATTTCATATTATCACTTGAAGACATCACTTCGATAAGCCCATTATCAATTCTTGCAAGCATCATCAAGACAATTCTATTATGACATTATGTACATTCTTTAACGCGGCACATTATTAACAAACTTTTCCGTTTAAGACCTCTTTTGCATTCTCATGATTTTACATTTATCTTTATTACTAAAACTTGGTTGAACCCCTTGCATCCTGACTCCTTTCTAGTTGACAGTAATCTTTTTTGTGTTTTGCGTTGTGACAGGCTGTATTATAAGTTTGACATTGTTTAATAATTTACAAGACATCG
This sequence comes from Pegea sp. RAD2-039, assembly GCA_034620365.1. Taxonomy (NCBI): domain Eukaryota; kingdom Metazoa; phylum Chordata; class Thaliacea; order Salpida; family Salpidae; genus Pegea; species Pegea sp. RAD2-039. Next base: position 23,671 of record JAQGEQ010000194.1, on the reverse strand, counting down.
CTGGCACCAAAGTTCACCCAAATTCAGACGGATGACATTCAATGTCCGGGATTTGAGATGATCACTTTTGATTTTCGTTACTCAAAGTCCGAATTTTATCATGTAATGTTTACCTACGTATACTTATGTAAAATATACCACCCTCTAAAATGACTAGTCATTTGATGGAACACCATTTAATATCTAATGATCAGCATGGCTTTGTAAAACGGAGATCCTCCTTAAATCAATATCTTCAACATTAAGCTATTAACTTGCAATCTTTTAAAATTTCCAAAGGCTCTACACGTAGTAGAAGATTTCAACTTAAATCAATATTTTCTGAAGACTTGTCTAAGAAGTAGCAATTTAGAATCTAGCCCATAGGGTCTGAACCTTTAATTTGTTTCTCATAAGCCAGCTGCACATTCCATAAACGGATATTGTATTAATGGATTTATGATACACGAATATCTTCGGCCCTAGAGCTTGGCTATATTTCTAAATTATTATTATGATTATGTTTATAAAATCTTTGCAAAATCAATTAGGGATTTTTACCATATTGTAAAGACCACTAATCGTAATAAACCTTAATAGAAAAATGATTTTTCTTTATTAACCTACTTAAATAGTACATATTCCCAATTCTTATTTACGCTGTCTGTATATAGTTGACGTATTAAGTTGAAGATTAAAAAAGATTAAATGTGTTCAGATGACATTTATGAGATTGGAAAGCAGGAAACTAAACATTAAAAAAAATAATCATAAATACGTCTCAGCTTTTCAAATTTGGATACTTTGGAAATTCGACAGATTAAATACGAATTATATCTTATACTTGAAATTACAAAAATTTAATATGACTTTAAGTTTAAATTTTTTTATTAAATCTTTTCTCAAGTTATATCAACTCAGACAGCGCACATTAGACTGGTATATTGGCCAGAGCAAGTTTTTTGCTTCTCAATAAATTGTAAGAACCAGCTACCATCAGACATCGTCAGAATCACTTGCGCTGTTTAACCAAAAGTGAAACTGTTTTAATACTGGCAACATTGTTATTTCTAAACTGTAATTTAGTTTTAGTTTTAGTTTTTGTTTATTTAATCTTCTATACAATTACTTACTATTATATTGTATGGGTACTACTCAAATGGCAAATGTAACACTTTTTTCTTTTTATGTCTGCTTGTTAGATACATAATATGTATAGACACATGTTATATATCATATTACTTGTAAGAAGGTGTGTTAGCAATAAGTGCTGTTTTCAGGTGCTTTCCTTCAACTTTCCAGAAGTTTGTTACTTTGAAAGCACTGTTCCGTACAATTGCTAATATCAAGTTTGAACTCACTTGTACAGTTATTTTGTGGTGGCCTTTATCTTTCCTTAAAACTGAATATACTTTCGAAAAATGATCAATTTTAGATTATAAATAAACTGTACTATTAAAAAGTACATGATGTTATACACTCAAGCACAATAAACCTTATTGAAAAAGATTTAATTTGGTTTGTGGTATAAATGCAAAGTTTTAAAAGTAAGTACTAATAACAAAATACAACAAACATATATTATCAGCTTATGACAATAAGGGTTTGCTAAGTTTTTATCTTTGCTATACTTATACATAAAGTGTATTTTAAAATATTAATTTTGACTGATAATTTAAAACCAAAAAATTTAACCAAAGTAATAGATATTTTGGTGAACATAAGCTATAAGTAAAATAAAAAAATAAAACTGTCGTTAATAGAAATTTTAAAGTTTTGAAGCTTGAAGGGCCACATTTTATATTGAAGGCAGTCGAGAAACGCCGATTTTTTATAGTAAAAGAAGTCATTAAAGTACAAAAACTCCACTGGCAACCAATTAATGACACTAATAGTGTCCAGAAGACTTAAAAAAGGCAAAAAATTGAACAGTTGAATCTAGTAATAAGAAAGCTCTAATAAAAGTAACTTTTGATTTGAAACAATTCCGTTATCGTGAAAATATGTAAGTATAAAATAGTTATATTAGCTGTATAGTTTTCAAATATTTATGTATCAAGTAGATATGTCGCAAGATGTCTTATATTTCAAATCAAATATTTATCAGGAAAAACATTTTAAACAAAATAACCTCACTAATGGAAGTATTTTTATAACTAATTGACAATTTTCCACTTTAAAATGATTATTTACGTCACTATCTACAAAAATGTAGCTTAAAATAATATGATTCACTCAATCAATAGGTTAGCTTAGGTAAAAAACATTTCAGCATTATTTGATTTTTTTAAAGAGTTGTTTAGAGAAAGAAGACATATGAAAGTAACAACTATAACTATCAAATCAGTGAGATGGTCTTTGTTATCAAGCTGTAAGTTGCCTCTTTTTCTTAAAAATTATTTTAAAGATAAATTAAATCATCTATTTTATTTAATTCTAGCAAGGCCTCAATACCTGACTGTAGTAAATATTATCAGCTCAAAATAACCATCAATCAATATTATCTTGGAAATTCTAAAAGCTTGCAAATATTTGGTGCATTTGATCTAATGCATTTACTATCAAAATTATATTTTCATCTCTATCAATATAGCAAGGCTTTCCTGGTGCAAAATGCATTCTTTTACAAAAAAAAGAGTAATGAAACAGACGACACTATTTAATTTTTCCTTTGAAAATAGACGAATTATTTTAGTTGTGAAACACTCGATAGAAGTTATCAAGAGACATCTGTAGCTGCGTTTGAGAACCTCTGGTCTAGATCCTACACTCAGTTAGACTTAGAAACTGTTGCTACGTGATCGTGCATCTTGTTGCTGCTGAGCAGATTCCATCTCACGCTGCCTTGCTTCACGAACTTCTTGTTGGATACGTTCTCTTTCTTCTGCTAGTCGCTGATGTTCTTGCTCTAATCGTTGGCATTGTTCTGCTGCTTCCATTTCCCTTCTTCTTAATATAAAAAACAATAGAAATTACATAATCAAATAGATCCTAACTTATTTTGTAAGTTTTCTAATTACCGAATGAAGATTGAAATAGGCAAAATAGAATATATGAATACTCACACATAATTAGGAATTTCTCGGTCTTGCATTTTGAAACAATCGAAATTTTTGTCAAAATTAATCTGAAAATCTTTTTTAAAACTTTTATAATAAACTCAACAGCTGAAGTGGGTTATAAGACTGGTCTGTTTATAACAACTCCTTTAAGTATAAAGAACTGAACTTTTTTCCAGCTCTTTTATAAAGAAGCTCTTGTGACTCAGAAAAAAAGAAGAAAAAAGAAGATATTACTCCAAATGTCAATTTAATTCATCATCAAAAGAATTATAGTTTTTAAAAGTATGCGTCATTTGAAGAAAAAGGTGATTAGGTTAAAAGTAATTAAATCTATTTTCAAAGACGTCAAATAGTAATTATTCTCTTTTATTCTCTTTTATTTCTTTTGTCATTTGTTTATTTAAAAAAGTTGTCGCTACTATTCAGAAAGCTGAAAATTTCACTTTGAATAATATTTAGACTGACTAAACTCTTAAAAATACTATAATTTAATCATATTATTAAGTTTAGTTTGTACTTTTTTAGTAAAAATAAAACTGTGCCAAATCACATTAGCTCATTAACATTATTTACAAAAATAGTAATAACTAACAAAAGAATTAACAAAAAACAGTAAACAAAAAGAACCTTAAAAAAATAGAACCGTCCATATTACTATTTATTTAATTACTACTTTGGTTTTTTATTACCTTTCACATGTCAAAGTTCGAAACGCTTATGAGTAAATATGACTGATTAAACAGGTAGGCTGGAAAAAATTATAAAAAAAATTATAATATGAAATACATCAAATGTTAAAACTAAATTCGAATCATTCAGAAAATGACATTTTTTTTACAGACCAAAACTGCCATATTTGTTTTTCCATTCAATTTTTTTGACATAAAAGTCTATTAGGTTGTAAATTCAAGATTTTTATTACTAAAAAATTACAGCTTACTTACAATTTTTTTAATGTGAGTTAACTTTTGGTATACTTCTTAGGATGTTATTAATTACATAATCATTTTAAAAACAATTTCTGTTTGAGTTGTTTCAAAGTTACATAACAAGAATCATAAAAAGTCCAAAAAACAATATTCAGAAAAAAAATGTTTTATTAAATTGTGTTTCATTTGTATACAAACAGCAAATATACGGCATTAACTGATAAACAACTGAACATCTCAAATTAAAATCTTGGCTGAATTAGCAAAAAATAACAAAGTTTATAAAAAACTTAAATTGCTTCTTATACTCAAAATCAAAATGTTTTATAAACGCAAAATATAATATTTTTTGCTAAATTTGAATTATTCAAAGTTTTATAAGTTATACTTTGAATTTGAAGATATGATCGAATAGTTGCTGTTTAGGTAGGACTTAATGACATTTTTTTTCTGAAACTTAAAAATAATTTGATCTCTATCGATCAGGTTTGTCTTCTTGTTCTCGACGGCGTCTTTCCTCTTCTTGCAGTCGTAGATTTTCCATATCTCTCTGCATTGCCTCACGAGCTTGTTGTAGAGCGCGTTCTCTTTCTTCAGCTTCCAATCGTTGTCTCCTGCAACCAAGAAAATGAAATAATTTACAAACTGCTTTAGTTTCACATGTATCAAACTACAAAGTTTACATTAATATTAACAGAGCAACGATTCTTCTAAATACTCACACATCATCTGGAAGATCTAACTCTTGCATTTTGAAATGATAAAAGATTTTTTGTCGAAATTGATCTGAAAAGATTTTAAAAGACTGTAACAATAAGCTCAACAGTTGAAGTAAGTAATAAGAGTGGTTTCTTTTAAGCACTTCTTTCAGTTACAAAGCTAAACTCTTCGCAGTTTATATTATAAAGTGATTGCCTTAAAAACTCCTTTATATATCAAAGTAATCATCAATCAGTATTTAGAGTTACATAATTTTACGTCCAGAATCACTTTACTCATCAGCAAGGAAATGTAATTTGAGACTTAATGACTCACTTTTGAAAAAGAGTAATTAGTTTGAATGAAATTTAGTCTACTCGGAAATACTTTGATTCGTCATGATTTGTAATTAATCCGATTACTTTTTTAAAAGATTCTTTTAACTTTTATCTTGATGAATAGGGAAGTAGATGAATAAAATCTGTGACTGGAAAATCTTATTTTTTATGGTACGGTTGTTCTAAAAAGTAAACAGATTAATTTGTAAACGGATTAATTCTTCAATCATATTTTATAGATTTAAAACTAACCAAAATATTCTTAAATTGATGTTTATGAATTGAAATTAAAGTTTTTCGATTTTCTATAAAGAGGATTGGATAAGTCAAAATATTTCTAAATAATTTCATTCATTCAATCATTGCATGACTGCAGATAACAAATCTCATAGCTGCTAAGGTATTTATTGAGGGCTGGTTTTTACAAAATGACGTATCGTACTAACTATCAATGAAATGCTTTAAAATTCTTATGAATTCAATTTTTATTTACTTTTTTAAAAACGATAGATGGAAAACTGACAATGTTCTTTATCTTAGAATTTTTAGTAAATAACATTTTTAATAGTGAAATTTTTTTTTCAATTTTAATCTCTCATGAAGCAAACAAAAAATTAAAAGATTTGGAATACTAATGAAGTGAAGTCTGAGTTTAATAGTTTTTTTTAATATTAACCTGTATTCGAAAATAAATTATTGAATTTATATATTAATAAACGTATATTCATTGTTATTTTAATTAGTCTGTTATAAGTATTTGACTTTCATTTATTTATTTTTATTTTATTTATTACAATAAATGTGAAGGAGGGTGCCTAAAGAGAGCACCTCTGGCTAACACACATTCTCACAAATTAGATCTATTTGACGTGTAAACGAAAAATCATATGACAATAAAGAATTGCACAGAATCATAGTATTGTAAAAGAGAAAAATTCACAGTTTAGAAATGGCAATGTTGGCGATATTATAACAATTCAGCTTTTTCTTGAACAACACAAGTGATTTTGACATGACGATCTCTGATGGCAGATTGTTCCATGTACTGATTCTGCGGTATGAGAAAAAACTTAATCTGGTTAGCGTAGATTGTGGAGTGGGCTTATTAAGATGTAATTTATGTCTTCTTAGTTGATATAACTTGAGGGAGGGACTAATGGAGAAAAAGTCATCAACTGAAGATCAATTAGGTTGTGAATAATTTTAAAAATCAGAATAAGGTTATATTTAATTCTTCGGATTTCCAAAGTATCTAGATTGAAGAAGCTGAGACGATGCTTATAACTCTCGTATTTGATATTAAGTTTCCTGCAAACCAATCTCGTATATGTTGCCTGAACAGATTCGATTTTTCTGATATCACCTACTTGATATGGCATCCATGCACTGACATTGTATTCCAGAATAGGGCGTATGTATAGTTAGAAAAGGTTTTATTATAAACAATTTATAATAATCATTATTGTTTTATATCACGAAAAATTATCTCTAAATTCCTAAATGTAACACTATTTTAAATATTTATTTATAAATATTTTAACGTCAATTAAAATCATACTTTTAAAAAAATTTGTAATTGACAAAAAATATCTTTGTATTAACATAAATGTATTCAAATTTGCTTATAGAATAAAGTTTATAAAAGTTATATGAATAAAAAGATTCTAAAAAGGTTTTACTAACCTTAATATCGAGGCTTCTTATAAATCTACATCTTTCCCATGTTCTCAAACGTTTGTTGTTTAAAATAAACCCAACTAAACACTTTCATAACATCCAGCGGCACCCTAAATTGTTCAAGATGATATCCATGACTTGAACTCTTCTTCCCGACTCCATAATCTGTCACTTTACTTTAAATTAAGTTACAAAATAAGATTTAATTAATATTCCTTTTTATAAGTTTACATTCCTTAATTGTTGTATAATCTTGTATAATCTTGTGACTTCAAAATGACCGGTGTTAGATCGTGCACCTAGATGAGATACAATTCCAGCAATCTTGTATCTGTTTCTACGAAGAGTTTCACTCGTGTCTTTGATTTCTAAGATTTCAGGAATGATGACTTTCTTATCATTTTTCCTTACTCTCCCATTTGTATACTCACTGCGCATTAGTGAAATATAGAAATTTCGTGGCAATTTTGAGATAAGTTTTGTCTGCTCTGTAATCCGTAATTGACCACAAGGATCACATCGAGTTCGATTGACACCTGTTAGTAACTCCTTCTGAAGGCTGTGTCTTAACATATCTTGTAGATGATACAGCTTCTTAGGAAGTGGGCAGTTGTAGATCAAAAATTCTTCATTTCGTTTCGCTAATATAAGTTGTAGCTAATAATAATAGTAGTATTAGCTAATAATAGTTCTATTATTTATTATTAAACCTTTATTTTTGAAATTTCAAGTAAATAAATACACAGAAAGTAAAATAGAAATTTTGTGATTAATTTTAATTCTTCTGCAGAAATATAATAATAGTTCAGCTTTTATAATTTTTTCATTTGTTTTTTATATATTTAAACAAATAAAATTAATCAAATTGGAAACTTTTTTTTGAATAAATGTAAATTTTATTTACAGAAAATGACTTTTTTATAGTCGCACAGAAATAGATTATTTTTTTCTTTACTAATACTTCTGTGTATAAAAGTGGAGGTTTCTACTTGCTTCTCAGTTTAAGTTTACTATTAAAGTATTCGAATAATCTTTAATTCTCATCAAAATGGAAGATTTGAAACTTTTCGATCATCTGTAAGAAACTTAATATTTTCATAAGTTTAAGTTGATCCCGACCAAAAAATAGTTTAAATAAATAAATCAGATCAATCTCTTGAAGTGTTTCAAATCGGTTTTTATTTTGTTCGTAGAAAGGACCAAGAAGGGAAGAGAAAAGAACAAGTTCAAGATGAAGATGAAGAAGAAGAGCAGCACGAACCTTCTCGATCTCAATTATGTGAAAAGCTTTGGAAGAAACTGGAAATGATGCAGCCAAAAGAAGATGAAAAAACTCATCAGCAGCAAGAAGAAGTACAAGAAGAACAGAGACAACATATTCGACAACAACTTCGTCAGACGTTCCGAAAACAACTGAAAGCGATGCAGAGAGAAGAAGATGAAAGATTACGTTATCAACAAGAGAAAGCTAAGAGACGTCGTCGATAAAAGGAATTTTATTTTGTAATGTACAACATCGTTAAGAAGATACATAACTTGTATCATCAAATCAAAATAATCACTAAACAGACTTTATAAAGAATCAAAGCTTCTTACTTAAATCTAATTGAACAAAAATTATATTTCTACTTTTATTTTATACTTTGATTCTCAATAATAAGTTATGAATTATACTTTTTATCGATTCTAATTTGCATTTCAATGTTACATAGATATACTTTTTAAATTTTCAATTTATCATCATTTGAACGTCATACAAAATTTTTTCTTTATCTACAATTCATAATAATAAAAAAACTTTAAATTGTTTTTTTTCAGAACTTTTAAAAAATATATTTTTTTATGTTTGCCTATAAAAATAATTTTTAACTATTCGTGAACATGTGTCAAATTTTTATGAATATTTGAAAATTTTTAAAATAAAATACTTGCAAACGTTTATTTTAAAACGTACTTACAACTGAGTAGCAGTTTCTTAATAGTTTAGCTTTTAAAAAGCTTGAAACTATTTTCTTTTGATTAATGCAAGTAATATAAGTCTTCAAAATGTAACTACAAAATGTTTTATAGAAGTTAGTTTTTACATCATTGCTTTAAATGAATAAAATTCTTAATAAATCTTAGTAATGAATTTTTAACTCAAATGATACTTTCTATGCTCTGAATCACAATGAATTCAATGTCTTGAATACAATACATAGATAACTTTTGCTGCAATATTAGTTTGCTTTACTTCTACTAATATTTTTTGCTAAGTATATCCTAAAAAACTTTATACTAAAAGTTGCTTGGTTCATTTTATTTTTGTGTGATTTAAATAATTAAAACCGAACATAGATAAACAAATTTTCCAGTCATAAAAAGTTAAAGATTACCTTAAGTGTTATTGATTAAATGAAAGGCCTTAATGAGCTTGACTTGAATCGCTTTCACATCTGTATCCTGATATAAACTTGATTCCACTTGACTATTTTTTTATATAAATACTGAACTGTTTTAATCGAATTCAAAATGTTAATACAAATAAATTTGTCTCCTTTGATTTTATTAATGATTCAAGGTTTAATAATTTTCAAATGTTTTTATCAAATGATTAGATTTATTACACTAACATTTATCTTGTTTAAAGGTATTTTGATTAATTGTCGAATTCTTCGGATATTTGCTAAAAGCTATTTCAAATCTGGTTGAAAATACTTTTATTTATTAAAATATTTAAAATATAGTTAAAGTTTTAGCTTGGTTATAAAGATTATTTTGTTTGAAATAATATATTTTCCAAAAATAAATAGTTTATATTATATCATTTTCACTAAGAAAATGTTTATTCTTACTATATTTTTGTTTATACAACTATATTATTAAAAAAATAAATAATAGATATAAGAGATTTTAAGGCTGATGTGATTATAAATAGGTTTATAAATAAATATTAATCTACTAGTAAAGTTTTTCTCATGATTAATTTTAGATTTTATATTAAAAAAAGGACATAAAAAGAGCAATTTTATTTTTGGAGGTCATAAAACTAGATTGAGATTTCCATTGCTGCAATAGTTGTTTTTTTGAGATAACAGTCTTACACAAGCTTTCAATTCTACAATTAAAGTGTATAGCAAAGTATTCAGACGGTATTTTGATATTAAAATTTGATTTTGTAATGATGAAAGATTTGAATTTTCCTGATCATGTGTGAGTATATAAATGTTTCTTGTATTTATGATATGCATGAAGTCATTGAAAAATTCTCATAAACCAATTTTGACCAATAAAGTCTTATTTTTTTACAGAAGACAAGAAATGGAAGCAGAAGAAAAACGTCAATGTCAAGTAGAAAGACCAAGTCAAGAAGAAGAGCAGCGAGAACAACAAGAACAACATCAAGAAGAACAGCAGCAAGAACAAGAACCTCAACGTCAAGAAGAAAGACAACGTGAGGAAGAACAACGACGTGAAGCAGACAGAATGTTTGCTATTATTCAGTTAGAAATAGAAGCGATGGAACGAGCTGACAGGGAAAGACAACAACATCAATATTATTGAAAATATTGTTAAAAAAATTGACGGAGTTAAGTGATTTAAAACCCTAAAACTAACCTTTGTAACTTAAAATTTTATTTAAACAAGTTTTAATAAAAATAAAGATTTTCTCATTTTCTTAATCTAAACAAATACCCTTTATCATCAATAAAATTTATTTGAATTATATTACAATCTTACATAACTGATCAAAATTAGAAGAAAATAATTTTCTAATTGTAAAGTAACCTCCTTAAGATTAATTTCTATTTTTAAAAAATCTTAAGAGCTTTTCTATTCCATTTCACTGACACCATCATTTTCAGAAATAACATTTTGTATAAAGCTTAACTGTAAAGTAACTTCAATAAGATTCTTGTCTAAAAAATCTTTCTTATAACAAAAAATGTTGTTATCGTATATTTGTTGTTATTCAGCTGTACTTAAAGATTTAATTTGTTGATTTTATCAAATAAAATACTTTTTTAATTTCGAAAAATATCTTTCGTAAAGTTTTTTTTTTCAATTTCACAAAAAGTAGAGTAATTTTGTCAAACGTAAGATGATTAGTCTGAGTTTGAAGAAGTATATATTGAAAGGTGGAAATATTTGTTGGTAGGAAATTCAGTTTAGTGGATTGAAGCTATATGTTAGTAAGCTCTAAGGAAGATTGAAAACTTACTGAGACAATACTAAAGAGTTTCCCCTCATTGACAAACAGAATTAAATTTTCATAACTATTTAGTGATCTATTTAGATTTATGTATCTGTGAAGTAATTGATATTAATTTTGAAAAAAAAGATTGCAAATAATCCTGCTTTTAGAACATCACTTAAAATCTCAAGAAAACTTTAAGCAGTTCTACTACTGATGTCTTGTTGTCGTCTATCTTTGCTCAATCCATGAAGATAAAGTAGGTGTAGTATCAAATTATCTGAGAGTTTGTACTTCTATGGAAATTAAAATTTTACGATTATCTTTTTTATATTAAATTTAAAAGATAATTAGTTTCATCCTTGAATGAACAAGCTCACAATCTGACTTTCACAAAAAAGTTGTTTATTTTATTATTATTTTTGTTTTCTTTTTATAGTTTTTGGTAATCTACTTTACTTAAATAAATAAATAATGATAAACAAATAAATACATCATACAAATTTTGATAATTAAAATGATCTTACTAACAAAGAAAATTCTAACTTTTTTATAGTCTTTTATAGATATGTTTAATTGTTTTAGAAAATTCTCACCATGAACTATATGATCCTTTCAATAACATTAAAATCATGAATATTTTTTATATTATATTCAAATATTACATATATTACATATGTTACATTCTATTTGAATATGTTTCAGGTTATAGGTTATATTCTAATTGAATAAGTGCTTATAAGTTGTGATATAGTTATTCATAGGAAGTGATTTGTATAGTATGTATATACTGTGATGGGTGACAGTAAAAATCTTTCATGCAAACTATGGTGGACTCACATAAAAGTGGCAATACCTTACGGTCTACTGTAAAAAAAATCCTGCAAAACCGACTTTATCAAAGCAATATTGCAATTGCCACTCCTGCTATAAATTTTGCTCTGGTAAAGATCCGGTAATTGAATGCTTCAAATGTCTCTCCTGTTTTCATCTCACCTGTAGTGATGTGAGCAAAAAAATGTACGATATATTTGATAACGACCAGACGAAGCAAATGAAATTTAAATGGTTTTGCATAAAATGTAGAACCATGGACGCAACAGCTCCCTCATCCAATTCTAATCGAAACCTATCATCCGACATCAGCAAATCGGTATCTGGTGAATTAGAAAAACTTAAATCGGAAATTGCCAAAGACGTTGCCAAGATTGACGAGAAGGTATCTAGTTTGTCCAAATCAATGGACAAACTGAATGCCTCTACAATGAAACAAGTCACATGGGCCTCGGTAGTCAGTGATCCCGGTTCCGACAAAAATGCTAGTATGGTGCAGCTTCTTGCCAAGAAGGTCACCGACACGCACAAAAAACTCACTGTAGACCGTGAGGACAGACAAAATAATGTCATCATCTTTAATGTCTCTGAGACTGATAAAGATGATGACAGTGAGTTTTTTAATCAAATGTGCTCTCAAAGCCTTGATTTTGTGGATGTTCCGAAGGCATTAATGACTAGACTTAGAGCAAAAAACTGTATATTCTAAGGCTTGAGAAAAAATTCGAGCGCATTAGAGTAGCACATGATATGTGTGAAGATGATCGCTTAGAAAATAAGCGTCTTCTAAAAGAGGCGTATAACCGAAATCAGAAAGAACAACCAACTGATTTCAAATACAAAGTTCGAGGTCCGCCATGGGCCTTGAGAATTGTCAAGGTTTTTTCAAAAAACGGAAATGGCAAATAATCACTGGACCCACATCTTATTTTTTCAAACTCTCTCCGGACACAATTGTTAATAACCAAGATATCAATTTACAGAAACCCATCATCAAATCTTACAAGCGTCAAAAAGACAATTCTTCTATTACATTAGGTATCTTTTTTAACACACGGTCGATTATTAACAAAATTTTTCAATTGAAAGTTCTTTTGCATTCTCAAGATTTCATATTTGTTTTTGTCACTGAAACTTGGTTGAAACCGTTTTATCCTGATTCTTTTCTGGTTGACGATAATCTTTTTTGTGTTTTGCGTTGTGATAGAATGTATGATAGAGGCGGCGGTGTTTGCGTAATTTACAAAATATCGCTTGCACCAAAGATCTCTAGAATTCAGATCGATCCCATTAATTTTCCATTGTTTGAGATTATCGCCTTTGATTTTCATTACTGAAATTCAAATTTTCTCGATTTATATGTACCTATCTACCACCCTCTAAAACTAATGATGAGGTTACTGTTAACGCCTTATTGAAGGCTCTGACGAGTGTTGTGTGTCCTGAGTTTATATTTTGGGGGATTTTAATTTTAGTAAAATTGATTAGAATAACACAAATTTAGGATTTATTGGAAAATCGTTTAACTTGGATAGCGATAATACTAATTCACCCTTTCTAAGTCATGCCTTTGTAAGCTTCCTCAATGCCAATAATCTATCTCTGGTTACTTTTCAGACCCAAGTCAGTGGTAATACTTTGGATCTTCTTATCACATCAAATCCCAAGAACATTATCTACGTTGATCAAAAAGAACCTTTTGCTCCGACATGCAATCACATCAGAATTGAATTCAAGCTCCACCAAACTTTTTTTATGAACATTAAAACTTCAAGCAAAAGAAATTTTTACTGTGGAAATTATAACAGTATTAACAACTTTCTATCAGGTATTGACTGGTTTTCTGTTTTCAACTCTACCGAAAACATCAATACTATTTACGCAAGGTTTACTAACATTGTTAAAGAGTCAATCGAAAAATTCATACCTTTCTATAGAGCCAACAAAAAACCTCATGTATTGGTTGCAGTTATTCTTTCACAGTTTTCTTTCTCCTTATTTTGCTGCCTATAAACAAAATAATTAAATTCGAAAAAGTAACTAGTTTAATTCTATTTTATTTCAAAGTGATGAAATCATTTTTTGCAAATAAGTATAAACAAATTTAAACTACAAACATATTTCGAGTTGAAATTCGAAAATGTTAAATGGATATATTTAAACAAATTAATTTAGCTAGTAAAAAAAAAACATTGTAAACCTTTAATGAATTAAATACTGAAAATGAAAAATTCAATGATATTGAAAATAAAATCATTTTTGAAATTGTTTTGTTGTTGGTATTTTGATTTATTGAATATTATACGTTTTATCATGTTTCGATAGTTGAATTTCAACTTTATAAACTTTTATCAACTAATTTTACTTTTGTAAAAAGTAAAATTCTTGTTTGATATGTAAATTATGTTAAACAAAATGAAGTTTATCTAAATAAAATAGCATCTGTTAAAAAAGAAATGCTTTTAAAACAATTTTACTTGAAGTTTACTCAATATAAAAGAAAGCAAAATAAAATTATGAAAAAATCACATCAAGTAAAACATATCACTTTTATTGAAACATAAAATAGAGAAAGCAAACATTTAATAAAGACAGCTTTGCTTGATGCCTGCAGATAATTGATCGAAATAATCTTTTAGAGTTACATCTAAACGCAAACAGAATTTTGTAATTATAAAACTTTCCATTCGAACATCCGAGAGATTCTAGAGTGAAGCATGTAGTGAGATGATTGGAAAATCTTTTTAATTTTATCTTGAACACTACACTAGTTTTCCAACAGCATCTACTTCTAACATGATAACTATACCAGGATACATTTATATATTAACTTCGATACGTCGTAAGCCGTTTCATATTTCCAACGTGGCTCTTTTTTATATCAAACTCCCTCCTCTCATAGAGATTTATCAGAATTTTTCCAAAAAAATAAAAAATCAATCTTCATCAGCCAAAAGAGTTTCTGCGCTCTTTGCAACGACTTGGATTTAAAAGAGGCTGAGGTTTTGAGCTTTCCCGATTTAGATTTGTTTTATATCTTTCACCAAAATAAAACAAAGGAAACAAAGTTCCTCTACTCCATATACTGCAATTTGTTAAAAGTCATTTTGCGCTATCTTCTTTTCCGCCGTGGTTGTAACAACTTCTATGGAATCATTCTTGGGAAAACACTCATAACTCTCCCGTCGCTGTTTATTCGTGCTCCTTCTCGCAGCAAAAAAGAACTTTTTCATCTTCTGACTTTAGGAAAGTTTTATATCTAGTTTAGAATTAAGTATTAGATCATCAGTTTTAGACTCGGGGATGTTGAAGATACATTTGTTGAAAGATGTAGAGTTCTTTGCAGAAACTTCAGCTTAGAATTCTATATTTTAGATGATGTTACAGGATACTTCCCTTAAGTCATTATTCATTTAAGAATTGTTTAATTTGAATTTTAAAAGATTTTTTTGTTATATCAGCAAATGAGATTTTTTAAAATCTGAAATATTTATATGAATGAAATTTGTTTGATTAAAATGCTAAAAATCAAATAATGAAAATGAAGAAAAACTTTAAAAATTAATTTCATCTTAGAAAAAGTAAATGTTCAAGCGAATATAATTAAGTTATCTAATAAGATACTTTTGAAATCGAATAATAATTTTTATTTATTTATGTATGAAGCTTTGGTTTTTCAACTTTTTTAGCGAGATCGTTTTGGTTTAATTTCCAGATAAACAAACAATTCTTCTTAAAAACTGTGCATTTATTATAACAAATTTTTGGACAAAGTTGTAATTTCACAAACTTTAAATTTTTATCAGAAGTTGCTTTGTCGGGGGATTTTATTTCCCGCCATTGCGTCAAATTTTATGACTTCAACTTGTCTAGTCACATAGTCAGAGCTCGCATATCAGCTAACGGTTTCAGTTCATAGTTATCGCGTATCTGCTAACCGATTGTGGTGATAGTTATAGCATCTTATTTACCCTAAAACCAGTTTTATTAAAAAATATTTATATTTGTTAACAAAACCATATTTTCAATTTAATTTATGGAAAATTGTTTGATATTTTTAACCAGCTTTTGCTAAACGGAATAATTTGTTTTTATTGATGTAATTAAATTCTATAAACATAATTTCATTTGTAGTAATATTTATTTTTCAACGCTAATTTGTGTTTGCAACGATACAAAAATAAAACTTTTGCTTAAATTGATTAACTATCAGATAACTTATCTATAATTACATCTAATGTATTTTGTAAATTCTACTTGTATTGCTTTTAACATCTTTTAACCTTGTTTAAAATGTTTAAATATTTAATTTAAAGAAATGATAACTAATATTCTGATAATTATACTGTTTTAAACTGTTTGATTCTGTTTATATTTCTCTAAATTTTGTTTTATGTAAAAAATGTTTGTTTTTTTGACTTATCGAAATGGAATTTAAAACAGTTTTTTTTATATCACCCTTGTAAAGATAGTAACAATATTTACTTTATACTAACATCACGTTTATTTAATATTTATTTAGTTTATATATTATACTTTATTCTAGTTTGATATTTTCCTTTTTTTATCAAAATATTTTATATTTTTTTCTTCTATTCTAATATTTCAAAAGCTTTTTTTTTAATTTAAATCTCAAATTTTTAATTTTAAAGGTTTTTAAAAGTGAAAATAATGAACGTTTTCAACATATCCTAAAATAAAAGTATGCAATGAAGATGAAGATTTGGTTACAACATTAAAAGTGAAAGGTGACAATAAAATTCTTTAATCTCTTCTCTCAATAAATTTTCTTCCAGATGAGACAATCAGATGTTTGTACTTAAGTGAAGACCTCTTTTTGAGGTCAGCTAAAAACTTATTGATGAAGATTCACTATCGAATTGAAATTTATGATGGAAAATGGGATCTTTCAGCTAAAGCTTAACCTGGTTACATTTGTGAAGTTATTATATGAATAATTATGTGCTGATGACACTATTCTAACTTTTAAGGTTGAAGATTTGATCTTTAATGATATCGAGTCTTCAGATCTAAAAACTTCTGTGATATCTGTCAAGTGTTTCATGAATTATAAGAATTTTTATGTTGCATCTTGAAAGTCTTAACTAACTTTGCACTCAAACTCTTCATCTTTGCATCTATTTGTTTCACAATTTTGAAACTGAAACATCAAGCTCTTAAAATCTACTAAAATCGTTTTATGCTAGTTGCAGATTTGACATCTGAAAAACTATAAAAGATTTCTTTAAATCTTCACTTTTAAGCGAATCAATAGCATATGCAAGAATGTACCCATGTTTGTCAAGAACCTGCTCTATAACAGACACGGAATACGTGTCCTGTAATGATTATTATTGTTTTGAAATGAACAAATAATATTATTTATTAAAGCATTAACACAACCAGCTGTGTCGACTACATCGATCAAAAAATTCTTTTGGAATTTGATAGTCTTGATCAGCTTCAGAAAAGCTTATTAGCTGATTACTATTTATAATTTTAATATTATATAAATATATATTATTATATACTTTGATACGAAATACTCAATACTATTACTACTAACCAATACTTATTAATTCTATTTACTAAATCTTTTTACTTCTTGACTCGCAGTACCTACTGACGCTTATTTCTATTTATCATCTTACTCTTTCAATCAATCTTTTGAAAATAAAATTATTTTTGAAATTGTTTTGTTGTTGGTATTTTGATTTATTGACATGTTGTAATTCGTTTTAACATGTTTCGATAGTTGAATTTCAAGTTTATCAATTTTTATCAACTAGTTTTACTTTTTTAAAAAGTAAAATCCTTTTTTAATATGGAAATTAGGTTAAACAAAATGGAGTTTATGTAAATAAAATATCTTGTATTAAAATGAAATGTTTTAAATATTTTTACTTCAAATTTACTCAATATAGAAAAGCAAATAAATTTTATGAAAAAATCACATCAAGTAAAAAGCATCACTTTTATTAAAACATAAAACAAAGAAAGCAAACATTTAATAGAGACAGCTTTGCTTGATGCTTGTAGATAAATGATCAAAATAATCTTCAAGAGTTAAATCTAAACACAAACAGAATTTTGTAAATACAAACTTTCCATATGAAATAAGCAAATAAAGTTTTTACACAAAAAGTAACAAAATATTTGTATAGATAATTTGCTAACCAAATTATTTGAATATTTTGAAGATTCTTGAAAAGAACTTTCGAATCGAAGATCTTGATTCCTAAATTTATAATAGTTTTAAGATTTTAAAGTCAAACTATTAATAATTAAATCATTAATCTTTTATTAAGTTTTTCAATCTGATTATATTTGCTGAGTTTATCTCACCTGAATATTTTCTTTAGATTTTTTAGTTGGAGTTTTAGTTGGTTTTGTTTCAACATTTATATTACTGATCTGTTGAAACAAATTCAAACTACAAACATGTTTCTATTTGAAAGATTGTGATAAAGTGAACTATGCTAAATGGATATATTTAAACAAATGAACTTTGCTTGTGAAGAATATAAAAATAAAACTTCATTCAAAGTCAAAATTATAGTAAAATTATTTTAAAAATTTATAAACTCAAAAGCTTAAGAAAATAGTTTAATACAAACTTGAGGGTGAACTTTATTTCTTTTAAAGAATAACTTTTGTTTCCATGTTTTCTTTATCAGCTGAATATAAAATAAATTAATTAGAAGATAATTTATTAACTTTGATTTATTGACTTTTTAACTAATTGATTCTAATTAAAAAGAAAACAAAACTAAAGATTACAAGCACAATTATTCTTACAAACAGTTTTGAATATAAGAAAAATAGTTTTACGTTTTTTGTTTGTGAAGGAAAAGCTTCACCACAGCTAAAAGACCCTGCAACTTTAGGGAGGGTCTCTTTGTGGTTCAGCTTTTCCTTCTTGTTTTCTTGGAGGATGTTATCTCCAGGTGACGGCTGACAGAAATCTGTTAAGTCTGTCGACAACAGATCTGCCAGCGCATCACAAGATTTGTTTGCCTTTGATTTCTATAAATTAAAAATAATTTAAAATTTAGTTGTAGAAATATCAATTAATTATAAGTCACTAATTTTTGAAGCTAAACAAAAGGTTACTAAAGTCAATTAACAATCTTTAAATTCTTACTGATGGCTCATCCTTTAAACAAATTACTGCTGGTTCTTCGATAAACTCACCAACAAATATCTAAATAAACAAATATTTATAAAATAATTATCATATTATGCTTTTAATACTAATAGTTTAATTCAATTTATAAATAAGTTCTTCATTATAGAACAAATGGTAAAAAACTTCTCGTAAATAAAAATTATTAAAAAGCTTACTATTGGTTTTTCATCAATTTCACCAACAGTAATCTGAAATAAATAAACTTTTATAAACTATATTTTTAATTATAAAATTAGAATAGAACAATGATAAAGAAATTGTTGATATATGAGTATACTTTCACCAGGTCAGTGATTAAAGTTTACTTCATCTTTTAGTCATATAAAAGTTGATAAACTAACTGTTTGGTTAAATTCTTCAATTAAACCTTCAGATTTAGGATTTAGCTGTAAAGGTTCACTCAAAGGCTAGAAAAAAAAGATTAGATTATATGTTTACATACAAAAATCTAAATCTAAAACATTTGGAAAAAATCGAACAGCTAATAATTTGTATTGTAAATAAAATTGTTACAATTATTCACCTGTAAGTTACTTTCAGAACTACAAGTTGTAGAGTCAGTTAAAGCCTGTAAAAGAAAACATGAATACACATTTCTTATTTTCATTTTTTTGATTAAATATTCAGCAATCAAAACAAAAAGTTTGAAACTTACATCAGATTTTTCTTCTACAAGCTCTGAAATTATTTCATCGAGTTTTTCGAATGATAAAAAGTAACTAGTCTGTATAAAACGATGGAAATTAATTGATGAAAGTTATTAAACTAATAAATACTGAATAGTTTAATAATTAATATTATATCACCTACCATATTTCTAATTAGTTATCTAAACACAAAATTGTTAATTCTGTAGTATAAAGTTCGATAATCAATTCTGTAAAAGAAATGATAAAAGATTTTGACTCAATTTTAATTATTGACGTCATAAAGGTTTAAAGTGATGAAATAAAGTTAGTTTTGGTGATCAAGTATTTGCTGATTTTTCTAAGCTAACATTGTATAGAAAATATTTAGTTTATTTGATTTAAAGAATAAAAAAATAATTTTTGTGTACAATATAAAAAGTACTTTTATTTTATATGAATTAGAAATGATTTTATTTTGAGGTAATATTTCTTAAATTTTTCAAATGTTGGGCAAACACAACAGTTAAGTTGCATAAAATAAATAATCTCTTTAATAAATAACTCTTAACTGATTGTAGCAAATAAAAAAGAGTAAAAAATATTATTAAATCTTATAACAGAAATCTATACAAATATTTCATGTTTCAGAACTTCCAGATTATAATTATATTTATGGATATAAACCTCTTATAAAACGGCTATCTTATCATTTAAGTTTATCATCTGACCGCTAATACATTTGTTAATTTTTGTTCGGAAAGTTTCAATAAATATAGTGAAGAGCTTTCTGATCTTCACCTAATCTGTGATTTTTAGTTAAGTTAGAGATATTAAACTAATTATTGATTAATAAAAATGTGATGAAGATCATCATTAAAAAGTTAAATCTTTACAAAAATGACAAAAATCTCCCAAACCCGTATTATTGTTCAAAATTATTAATAGTTTCTAATCTTTACTACTCGTAGCAAATAAAAAGATATGAAACAATATTTAAAACTGTGAATACCACAGAGATGGAACTTGGCAGATTGACTTTGCAAATCCTTTACGAGACGTTGTATGCAGAGGTAGGGAAGATGACAGCGTGAAGAAGGAATCCATTAATTTGTTGGGGGATCTAACATGATACCCTCATGCTGATGAACAAGATTTCTTTCGTCAAGAAGTTTCAATAAAGATTTCAAAAAAGTTTAACAAGAGCTCTCACAACGCAACATGCAAAAAAGATTACCGTCAACCAGGAAAGAATCAAGATAAAACGATTTTAACCAAGTTTCAGTGATAAAGACAAATGTGAAATCTTGAGAATGCAAAAGAACTTTCAATTGAAAAACTTTGTTAATAATCGACCGTGGGAACCACCGACGCCCATGTGACAGGTTTCTTTGTAGAAGTATTCAGTTCATCCATTGATTTTTGGTAAAGTATAAATGTTCTCTTTGATTTCGGTAACATGGTTGTTAATTTGAGATCAAAATTTGGCCAATTTAGCAGAAATGGATTTGCTGATGTCAGATAGAGGTTTGAATAAAATTAAAGGAGGTAGATATTATGTCAATGGTTGTACATTTAATGCAGAACCATTTATACCCCGTTTGCTTCATCTGGTTATTATTATAAAACTCATAAGTTTTCTCGCTTACATCACTACAGGCTTGATGAACCAAGAAGAGGCACTTATTACACTATTGCCTGATGATCATCGATGAAAAGTGTGTTGCAAGACCTAATTACAAGATAAAATTGCAAGACATAGTCGCCAGACATAATTGCAAGACATAATTGCAAGACATAATTGCAAGACATAATTGCAAGACATTGCAAGCTTGTGTTGATGAAGATGGTTTGTCAGAAATGGACTTTAATTTCTGTATATTGAAAAGTAGGTTGTTGCCTTTTTTATTCGGGTCCACCATAGTCTTTACTTTCATCCAAATAAGTAGATACGTCATCCAAAACTTTCCTTCTATCAAGGAGTTTAGGTTTAATAAAAGCAGCAAAGCTTGAATCGATTTCTCATCCAAATTGAATAAATTATCAGAAGTAATATCCAAATCATCCAGTGAAAGCAGTTTTATCAAACGGATAATAACTTATTCA
This sequence comes from Pegea sp. RAD2-039, assembly GCA_034620365.1. Classification (NCBI taxonomy): domain Eukaryota; kingdom Metazoa; phylum Chordata; class Thaliacea; order Salpida; family Salpidae; genus Pegea; species Pegea sp. RAD2-039. The sequence goes on along the minus strand of JAQGEQ010000194.1, from coordinate 2,058 downwards.
AATATCCTGAATAAAGATTAGTTTAAAATAAAAAGAATATTTTCTGTGGAAACATTTTAGTCTTGAAGTAACCTGCTAAAACTTTAGATCTTTTGTAATTAGATAACTGATTAATAGACATTGTTTAATTACCTTTTGTTATTTCTTACAATATAAAAAAAAATCTAATATTTAAAAATTCAAGATCTCTCTGATCACCTGCGAGTATTTATTTCGATTTGATTAAATTAATCCACTAGAATTTATTCTTGAATTTTTAAAAGTTAGAATAAATAAACTTAATTTTTTTAGTAATTGAATTTTGTTCAAAACAGACAACAACTTGAAGGTGAGGAAGAAATATATCATGAAATAGAGTGACTTTGGATATTGATGCAGATACATTTGGAAGAGATACAAAGTACTAAAAAAGAGAACGATTTTGGAGAAAACAGTAAGAAGACTGCAGAAGATGCATACAATAAATCATTGCATGACTGCAGATAACAAATATGATAGCTAATAAGGTATTCATTGAGGGCTGGTTTTTACAAAATGGCGTATCGTACTAACCATCAATGAAATGCTTTAAAATTCTTGTCAATTCAATTTTTATTTACTTTTTCATACAGTAAGATGGAAAACTGAAAATATGATTTTATTCCCAATCTTTTGCAAAATTTTTAGTGATTAGCATTTTTATAAAAAAGTATTAAACATTTTTATACGTTTTAAATTCTTCAGTAAACAAACAAAAGATTAAAAAATTTGGAATACTAATGAAGTGAAGTCTGAGTTTAATATATTTTTTTGAATATCAACCTGTGTTTGAAAATAAATTATTTAATTTATGTATTAATAAACGTATTTCACTGCTATTTTAATTAGTCTGTTATAAAAATTTGCACCTTAAGCTAATAACTCTTTCCTAAAATTGAATCATCGAGTCTCAAGCTAACTTTGTTTGTTTATCGTGAAAGTGTTAATCTCTTGATATAAAATTTTCTAATTTAGTTTGATGTATTTGATAGAAAAACATATTTGTCTGTTGTAGAGACAAATTGTTTTGCCAAAAGAGTCTAATCACTTGCTTTAACTGTTAGGCTCACTTTTAAAGAATTATATTTAAAGAATAGAATTTTAATATTTTCATAGTAAAGTTACTAACCTACCAGATAATGTATGAGTCTTCAAAATATAGAAAGTTTGAATTAACAGCAGATAATGAATATCTATTTTATTCCAACCAAACTGAATTTCCTGTAATCTAATCAATTTTTACTAAATGCGATTCATTGTTTAATAAAAACATTATTTAGTCTCAATTTTTTTTAGAAGTTTAATCTTAAGTAGATTAAAAAGTTTTTAAAGAATGTTGGTGTTTCCATCATAATTTAACTTTTCTTTAAATAGTACAATTAAGTACATTGATCTATAAAACCTCATATTGGCAGCTGCATAAAACAAATTTTTCTTAAGATGACAATATCAACTGTCGGGAAAATGCAAAACTGCTAAATTTTCTGAAGTGTTTATTTTTTATAAAATCACACCAACAACACCAACAACAACATGCATGGAAATAAATTCAATTAATATTTTAAGTTTTGTGATACAATTCAAATCTGTTAGATACCAAAACTAAAAGATTGAATTGAAAACATATTAAATTTATAAAAAAATATCAACAGATGAAAATATTATTAAAAGGAAACATTTTATCGAAACGTTTAGTATTCATAAAAATCTAATATTGTTATTTTTTCATTATTCGAGACAATATTTAAGAAGATAGGCTTGCGAGGATTCAATCCTCCCCAAGCAAAACATCTCTGACATCTCTTCTACTTTAGTGTCGCTTATTTTGAACCATTTGATACCTTTTCTAATTGTGACTTCAAAATGACCTGTGTTAGATCGTGCACCTAGATGAGATACAATTCCAGCAATCTTGTATCTGTTTCTACGAAGAGTTTCACCCGTGTCTTTGATTTCTAAGATTTCAGGAATGATGACTTTCTTATCATTTTTTCTTACTCTCCCATTTGTATACTCACTGCGCATTAGTGAAATATAGAA